>JAWQEG010004427.1:0-38483 GCA_033782935.1 Petrolisthes cinctipes
TTATACACACACTATACCTTTTCTACTATACATTATACATCTATATACATTATCACTATCATTATATTTACACACACAATCATACTTAAGGACCCTGTGATCGTGTATGAGAATTGGAGGCTTCTGATTCCTCCTGACCATGCCACAAAACAAGCTCCTTCCATATAGGTGTGTTTGTGTGTGTGTGTGTGTGTGTGTGTGTGTGTGTTTCGTGGCAATATATGAAGGACTCATTAATTTACCTCCAATTTTCCGACTACATCATATCTGGTACAGACATGGAAGTGCCTTGATTCCTCCAAAATATGTCAGGAAACAGCACCAATGAATAGAATATAATGGGATCCTGTTTTTGCTTAGAATAGTTTGGAGGAATCAGTTGCTCCAGATTTACCACCAACAATATTGAACTATATATATATATTGATTGAAAACCTGCTGTGGGGAATTTGGTGACTTTAATTCCTCCAAGATATCCCAGGCAACAGAATCCCTCCACTTAAGGGGGTGCGGGAATAGAGGGACAGGCTTGGGGGGGGGGGGGGGTTAGGGGGGGGGTTAGGGGGAGGGTTTAGGGGGGTGCGGGAGTAAAGGACAGGCTTGGGGGGGTTTGGGGGGGTGCGGGAGTAGGGGGACAGGCTGGGAGGGGGCGACAGGCTTTCTACCCACCCCAAGCCTGTCCCCCTATTCCCGCAACCCCCCAGTCCCCCCCCCCGGCCTGTCCCCTATTCCCGCACCCCCTTAAGGCTGTAGAGACGTGTTTTATGACAGATTTTGGAGGGTTATGAGTGCTCCAATTAATTATTATTACGAGAGGCAGGGGATTGAATCAAAGGGGGTGCTTGGGGTTTGGGGGGGGGGAGTACAGTGTTGTTGTTTTTGTCGATGTTTTTGGTGGTAAATCTTGAGCAACTGCAAGATTCCTCCAGACAATTCCAAACAACAGCAACAACAACAACAACAACAACAAGGTCAGCATTATGTGTGTTCATGTGACCCCGTTTCCAAGACATACTTAGTGGGAATCAAAGCGTTCTCCAATGTACCAAAATAATGTAATATATATATATATACTCTATAATTATATCACCTTTAATTAAAAAAGAAAACATTATCTATACTGTATAATTATATACTATTATTGTAGGTTCTTATATAATATAGAAGCAATTAAGACTATAAACATATAACATAGAAGCAATTAAGACTATAATCACATATAGAAGTAATGCTATAATCATTTTAGCCACCACACACACACACATACACACATACAGGAGAGATTCAGTTGTTGTTGTTATTGTTGGTGAATTGGAAGGTGTGTGATTCCTCCAAACTATGCCTCCAAACAGAGCCTCTATTTGTACTACCACTGAGGGCGTCTGTCTGTCTGTTTGCTGGTATAGTTTGGAGGAATCATTAATAGCCTTCCAATTCACCAACAAGAGCATCCCACCTTGATTGATTTAAGAGGCGTGGTGTTGGGAGTGAGTCGAGCGAGGTCAGTGTTTAATTAGCAAAGAGAGAGAGAGAGAGAGAGAGAGAGAGAGAGAGAGAGAGAGAGAGAGAGAGAGAGAGAGAGAGGAGAGAGAGAGAGAGAGAGAGATTAATTGTTGGGTAATCCTTATAATTATTGTCTATAAGGGACGCCATGGTGATGGTGTCGCACACACACATGCACACATGCACTCATGCACGCACTCACTCAATCATTCAGTCAGTCACCCACTAACTCATTCACACACACACTCACTCACGTACTCATGCACTCAACCATTCATTCATTCAGTCACACACACACACACACACACACACACACACACACACACACACACACACACACACACACACAAACACAAACACTGGGATAAATTTCAGAGCAGGTTAAGCTGAAAACAAACATTATTTATAATGGGTATCAATCCAGTACTAATTTATAATTCTGGGAATATATTGGAAGGGTTGTGAATCCTCTAAAGTCTAAACTATGTCATGAAACTGATTCGGTATTGTCAACATATAGGGTCATAATAATGATAAAATAGTAGTAGTAGTAGTAGTAGTAGTAGTAGTAGTAGTAGTAGTAGTAGTAGTAGTAGTAGTAGTAGTAGTAGTAGTAGTAGTAGTAGTTGTTGTTGTTGTTGTTGTTGTTGTTGTTGTTGTTGTTGTTGTTGTAGTAGTAGTAGTAGTAGAACAATAATAATAATAATAATAATAATAATAATAATAATAATAATAGTAAAAATATAAATAGTTATAATAATAATTGGTATGCATTTATGGAAAAAAATAATATTCCTCATACTCAATACTATATAATAATTATATTCTTTACCAACATAATGTATAAGAAGGAAAGAAGTATACAATTATTATAACAACACATTCACACACATACAGACAGTCACATACAGTACATACATACATATATTCACACACATACAGACAGTCACATACAATACATACATACATATATTCACACACATACAGACAGTCACATACAGTACATACATACATATATTCACACACATACAGACAGTCACATACAGTACATACATACATATATTCACACACATACAGACAGTCACATACAGTACATACATACATATATTCACACACATACAGACAGTCACATACAGTACATACATACATACGTTCACACACATACATACATATTGCATACATACAGTCACATACATACATACATTCACTCACACGTAAATGCATTTCACACGCTAACCCAACACAGACGTACTTTGCATGCACGCGATTATTTTCTCACACACACACACACACACACATGCAGGTAGGCCGGATCTGTGTGTGTGTGTGTGTGTGTGTGTGTGTGTGTGTGTGTGTGTGTGTGTTAGTGTATGGAAGGGGGTCACCGCGAACACCCAACTAGATGTATGTGATGTAATTTTTTGGATGTTGGCGTGGAGAGAGAGAGAGAGAGAGAGAGAGAGAGAGAGAGAGAGTGAGAGAGAGAGAGAGAGAGAGAGAGAGAGAGAGAGAGAGAGAGAGAGAGAGATTACCACGAAACACACACACACACACACACACCTATAGGGAAGGAGCTTGTTTCGTGGCATAGTCAGGAGGAAGCAGAAGCCTCCAATTTTCATACAACTGTTGATTCCTCCAAATTATTCCAGGCAACAACATACCACTTTTATTTTTTATTTTCATCTGGTCCTGTTTGTTTCCAGTTGCTTGGGATAGTTTGGAGATTTAATACCAACACTGTAATACTCCCTTTGGTTCCCTCTGTTCGTTATATAGCTGAGAAACTTGCCAATAAGTAGGTTAAGTACCATCGTCCAAATTTCCTGCAAGCACACACACACACATACACACGCACATACGTATCTTCTTCTTAACTTCAAGCAGCTAATCACTATTCAAAACGATCATTAACACACACACACACGTATCTTCTACTTAACTTCAAGCAGCTACTCACACTTCAGAACGATAATTAACACACACACACACACGTATCTTCAAATTTACTACAAGCAGCTAATCACTATTCAAAACGATAATTAACACACACACATACACACACATACACGTATCTTCAACTTTACTACAAGCAGCTACTGACTCACTATTCAAAACAAATTATTATCAAAATTATGGGAACGTGAAAACATTACTCAGCAAATCGTTTGAATTACCCAAAATGTGTATACCAAAACTTATATCCACGACTTTACATGTATAGTTTCGCAAGGAATAATTTATGCTGACGACTTTACATATATATTTTTTGCCGACTTTACATAATATCATATCGGTTTGCAGGGAATTTTTTATGCTATCATTGTACATATGTAGGGTGACTAAAATCGTGAGGCAATCGTGAGTGAGTGAGTGAGTGTGTGTGTGCAAACGCGACTGATATTAATGACCCAAGATGTTGACAGACAGAGAGAGAGAGAGACAGAGAGAGAGACGAGGATAGATGAATACTGTAGAAGGAAATTTTTACCTGCTCACTTATTACTAAAGAATAGATTTACGTCAAGTCACTATATATCATTAATATTTTTACGACACCCGACTTGCCCAAGATATGATGCAATAATATTATTTGGAAATGGATAATTGCTCTATTATTATTATTATTATTATTATTATTATTATTATTATTAATTTTGTTTTTAGTTTACTATTATCATTACAAATAATTATGAATTAATATTATAATTAGTATTACTATTATTATTATTACTTATCTATTTATATTTTATTATTATTTATTTTTTACCTAAATTAACTTATTGGCATTATCTATCCGTGTAATTCAGTCAAATAATAATAATAATAATAATAATAATAATAATAATAATAATAATAATAAATTGAACACACTTAAGACCAACAAACAGACAGCAAGCTATGACTGTCACTCAAACTCATACGGGATACGGTACCTTTCACCCTCCACCCCTCCGGCTTATACTAGTCATGCAGAGAGAGAGAGAGAGAGAGAGAGAGAGAGAACCTGTACCAAAGAATCATGATGAGAGTGAGAGAGAAAGTGTGTGTGAGAGTGAACAAGAATGTAACAAAAAATCATGATGAGAGAGAGAGAGAGAGAGAGAGAGAGAGAGAGAGAGAGAGAGAGAGAGAGAGAGAGAGAACAAGAATGTACCAAAGAATCATAATGAGAGAGAGAGAGAGAGAGAGAGAGAGAGAGAGAGAGAGAGAGAGAGAGAAAGTGTGTGTATGTGAGAGAACAAGAATGTACCAAAGAATTATAATGAGAGAGAGAGAGAGAGAGAAAGGAATGAAAGGATTAGGATGGAAGAGAGAAACAAATACAACGCTCTCCTCCGTTGCTTCACACCACCTCATGCACAGTCACCTTCATTAATCCATCATACACACACACACACACACACACACACGTAGTTATAACCCTATTTGTTATTCACGTGCATAATGAACACGATCTGAAGCAATTGATTCCTCCAACCTATTCCAAGCAACAACAACAACAACATAATTATATAAGTCACCATTATTTTTGTTTAATCTGGTCCTGTTTCCTAGCATACTTTAATTGGAGGAATCAAGGCGCTCCAAATGTATCAAATGTAGACTACCCCCTTTAATTCAGAGGATCTCCGTGGTGTAGTCAGAAAATTGGAGGTTAGTGAGTCCTTCAAACATTGCCACGAAACACAAACTACATTAATTAAAGGAGCTTGTTTGTTTCGTGACATAGCCAGGAGGAATCAGAAGCCACCAGCCTGAGGTCTCATATACGATTACAGGGTCCCTTAATTGGTTACATGTATTGTAATTTTGTATGCAAAGTACTTACATATACATTTATATGTTGTAATTTTGTATGCAAAGTACTTACAAATACAAATATATGTTGTAATTTTGAAAGCAAAGGTTAACACACAAACAAAACTATTATGACACCAATCTCGTACAGCAATTTATCATAATATTATTTTTTTCGATCATATAATTATACGAGTATTTTGTGGTACAGTATATCATATAGGGGTGAAATAATGACATATATACCAAGATCTAGAATATTCTAGATCTTGATATATACTTACTTCGATAGTGTGTATACCAATTTCTAATATATATATACCTACTGTATTCCACTGTTTATCCCATCCCATTTGTTGGTTAAGAGAAAATGAACTTAATTCTTAAGGGGAGAATCTCTTGTTGACAAATTGGAAGGCTGCTGATTCCTGATCCTACTTATACCCGAAGACAAACGCCCTCAATGGTACTAATAGGGAATTTGTGTTTCGTGGCATAGTTTGTAGGAATCACAGAGATTTCAATTCACCAGCAAGAGAATCTCCCCTAATTCGCAATAACACAATCATTTTTATAATCATCAAAGTAATGTTATATATCACGCAGACTCTGGGGTTAATATAAGATGTTTTAAATTAGGGTGGAATTAAATTGACTTGTGCTTGGCCAGAGAGACCTTAATTACAACACGGGGGGAAAGGAAAAAGAAGAGGTATGTACTGTACTGCTGTACTGTACTATTGGCCACAAGAATTGGTACATACTTTTGTTTTTTCAAGGGTTTACAACAAATAGAAACTTTAAGACTACGTAACTGCAATACAACATTTTTATTAGGTTTGTTTTTGTTTTGCTAATCACCGAATCACTTGATAGACCATTCATTGCAGTACTTCCACAATAATGAATAACCTCTCTTTCCAAAGAGCCTGTGTATAAGAATTCCTGTGGCCAACTGTACAAATTCACCTGAAGAGAGGAAATAGAATGAATGGCTAGGTAGGGATCGAATTGGCGCTAAAATATTTACTGTACTTACATATGAGGCTATATAGTTCCAATCCTTGAACAGTGGTCTAACACACACCACGGCATTCTGCAAACGCAATAATAATAATAAATATTAATAAATAATAAATCATAGTAACCTTTTTCCGCATTTTTTTAATATCACAGCCTTTTCGTACAGCACACACACACACATGATGAATGAAACATACACTGAAATAAAAGTTACGAATTAAAACTACAGCCCTCGTTTCCAAAATGTGTACAGTAATGTGAAGTGATGTTCATTGATGGTATACTGCTGGACTTTTGAACGTTGTAATAGTATCCTCAACATTTCCAAGTTTTCTTTATCAGTTCTCTTTACAAAAAACTTTACTGTACTTGGGTAAACTCATGTATTGAAAGGTTAGGTTTTACTTTTTTTTTTTCTGGCACTGGACATAGGCTTCATCAAGCTCGTTACCGTGCCCAGGTCAACTCTGATCATAAGAATCATATTTGATGAAAACATGTTTGGCAGTCTGCATGGGAAAGCCAATATTGTACCACCTGTATAATTACAACACTAAAGCAAAACTATTCATTACTAAATTTGATCCGGGGAGGAGGGGGTTAGAATTAATCGACTCTGGTCCGAAGGGGTGCAAAATCCTTACATAACAGCCCGCATACTATAACGGCCCTCACTCTCATATGGAAGCCTCACCTTTGCTTCAAACTCTACATTGGATCATTGTAACTCCATCCCATTATTTCCCTCTCTACACTGATGTAGTTTTGCCTTTCATTAGAATTCATTCTCTTCAAAGCTTGGTACTGTACTTTGTTCCTCCTGTGGTCAAGCTTGATTCTCAAATGATGAAACTGTACTTGCTGTGTTAACTCCTTACCTCCTCGGCAAATATTGTATTTTTGTATGTCACACAATACTTTTCCTTCCTGGACATTTTAGAATGCAAACACATTCTGGAGAAGGATGACCTTTAAACTCCTCTCATTATCACATTGCTTTCATCTCTGGTCTGTCTTGGGTTTTGAAATCTATCCTTAGTGACATGGTTTCTTATTACAATGGACAATAGTATCCCTAGTGATGAAATACTAAAACAAGTTTTCACACATTCTTTTCTCGAGTCAGATGGCTTAAACCTACTGTACAGTCAGCCTCAGGAATTCATATGCGAATTTCTGAGGGCGACTGTACATCCTTCTATAACCTTCCTCTCAGAAGCATGATTATCATCTTTAGAATTTCAGTTGCAAATTATTGTTGTTGTGCTCGACATCTTTATGGTACCCAGTGATGTAGTCAGGAAATTGGAGGTAAAAAGTCCTTCAACAGGGTCCTTAAGCCTTTGAGAGTACCGTACATACAATACGCCTGCACTGTATGGCACAATGTCATGAGAGTGAGAGCCTGGCTGTGATGGCAGAGAGGACTAATGAATCAAGGTGAATATCAACTCAATATGGTGAAGAGCAGGGCCTTAATCCAAAGCTACTGGCCATATCAGAGGGGATTAATTTAACTTATAATCAATTACAGTACTCGGCCTCACTGCTGATAATCTTTCTTGCTACTATATCATTTAATATTAACTAATAATGGGAACTTCTCAATATGATATTACCATTTAAGTACAACCAACATCTTAAGATACTGCAACTACATTATTTTATAATGTATGGGGAAGAAAAGGAAGAAGTCATAAATACAGCATACAAAGAGGAAAAGTTTCAAGATCACTTTATTACAAGAAAACTGCACTCTATACGACACATTGCTGTAATAGACTACTACTTAATGTGTATAACTGCTCGCATGAAGCATATAAATATTTTTACAGTACACTGTTCTTGGCTTCGTAGGTTCAGTGTACTTATCATACATTAAAGTCAAGTAGAATAACATTGGGAACAAATAGAATTAATCATAATAAAACTGCCACTGTTTCCCACCAACCAAACATCATTAACCTGCATACTTACCAACATTGTACGAATAAATTATTAAAACACAACGAAGGCATCCAGTTGAATAGTACGAAGAAGTAACACGACATATCAAAGTACTCTTATTCTTTCTGTGGCCATCACCATATTCATACTAACTATTTTCTAATTCTATAGAATATTGTGGGAAATGAGGACTAAATATCTGAAACCTGCTTCATATTTAATAATACAGTAATGTTCACATGTGATTCAAGGACATACAGTTAGTCTAATGAATACTACTGAGAAAGTACTGTCTGAAACTTTCTAAAATACTGTACACGGTTATTTATACATAGCAAATGTATTTATAGTACAATGATGTAACTTTTACAACCTCAGTTATTTATAATATACTATTACAGTACAGTCAGTCAACATAGGTTTGAATATAAATAGGAACTCACTATTTGTAAAGCAAGGAATCCTTGATAATCATCCACCAGTTGATGGGATGAAGGGAAGGAAGGTAAATGTAAGTGAGAGGAAGTGGATGTGACACAGCAGGGATGGGACGCTGCAAACAAAGATGAATATAATTAATCTCAATATACTAACCTTAACAAAATGTTTTAAATGTCTTTACCTCAGTGTTAAAAAGCTCGATAAGTTAAACATCACAGATATTTCAGGTGAAGAGATTCTGACATCATGTGTGGCAAATATCTTATGAATTCTATCAAACTATCCTCAAAGGTCTGGCATCAAACTACTTACACTGTGATGTGAAGTACTATCATAAGATATAATTCTTGTATAATCTTTGCTCAGACCCAGGCTAGATGGTAGTAGTAACCAGTGACTTCTACCATACTCCCTCCCATTAGAGAATGGACAAGATGCTGCAGGAATAGAAATTATCATTAATCTCAAAATATTAACCATAACAAATGTGTTATTAACGTCTTTACCTCAGTAAAAAACAATGATCGTTCACATCAAAGATATTTCAGGTGAAGAGATTCAAACAAACATCATGTGTGGTAAATATCTTATGAATTTTATAAAACTATTTTCAAAAGTCTGACATCAAACTACTTACACTGTGAAGTTGAGTACAATCATGAGTTATACTTCTTGTGCAGTCTAGATGGTGATGGTAACCAGAATGGAAGAGTTGCTGGGGGAAGAGAAAAATATCATTAATCTCAAAATACTGACCACAACATTATGCAATGTATGTCTTTACCTCAGTAAAATATAATGGTACACATCAAAGATATTTCAGGTGAAGAGATTCATTTAGACATCATGTGTGGTAAATATTATAATAATTTCATACAAATTATCTTCTAATTTTGAGTATCTAACTGATTCAATAATGAAATTTTAGAGTAGAACCATGGACTAACATTTTTACACATGCACCTTCTACCCAGACTATCTCTGAAGGGAATCAATATTCATTAACCCATGACCTGCACCACAGTCTTTGTCACTTCACTTGACAGAATGGTTAAGGATCAACACTAATTGTGGAGGAGCCTATATTGACAGCATTTCGTTGCTGCTTTTTCAGGTAAGCAAACATCATCAACAGAGACTCCTCTTTTAATGGTGTTGTTCCTTAACTATTCTGTAAAGTTAATATTTTAATTCTGTACTTGGTGTTGTGTGATGATAATTTACAACAGACTAGATGAACTCTTGACAAATGCTGGACAAAAATTTTGCTTTTTATTTCAATTACAGGTTATCTTCTTAGCCATTTTCCTCTTATATGTTTACGAATTTTACTCACATATTTATATTGAAAAAGTGTGCTTTGGATGGTGGGAATATTATTTTTAAACTATACAGTATTGTGGGAGATGAGGACTACATACATGAAGCTTGCTTTATATTTAATACCAATGTTCACAAGAGATTCAAGGACATACGGTTAGTCTAATGAATACTACTGAGAAAGTACAGTCTGAAACTTTCTAAAATACTGTACACGGTTATTTATACATAGCAAATGTATTTATAGTACAATGATGTAACTTTTACAACCTCAGTTATTTATAACATACTATTACAGTACAGTCAGTCAACATAGGTTTGAATATAAATAGGAACTCACTATTTGTAAAGCAAGGAATCCTTGATAATCATCCACCAGTTGATGGGATGAAGGGAAGGAAGGTAAATGTAAGTGAGAGGAAGTGGATGTGACACAGCAGGGATGGGACACTGCAAACAAAGATGAATATAATTAATCTCAATATACTAACTTTAACAAAATGTTTTAAATGTCTTTACCTCAGTGTTAAAAAGCTCGATAAGTTAAACATCACAGATATTTCAGGTGAAGAGATTCTGACATCATGTGTGGCAAATATCTTATGAATTCTATCAAACTATCCTTAAAGGTCTGGCATCAAACTACTTACACTGTGATGTGAAGTACTATCATAAGATATAATTCTTGTATAATCTTTGCTCAGACCCTGGCTAGATGGTAGTAGTAACCAGTGACTTCTACCATACTCCCTCCCATTAGAGAATGGACAAGATGCTGCAGGAAAGAAATTATCATTAATCTCAAAATATTGACCATAACAAATGTGTTGTTAACGTCTTTACCTCAGTAAAAAACAATGATCGTTCACATCAAAGATATTTCAGGTGAAGAGATTCAAACAAACATCATGTGTGGTAAATATCTTATGAATTTTATTAAACTATTCTCAAAAGTCTGACATCAAACTACTTACACTGTGAAGTGGAGTACAATCATGAGTTATACTTCTTAGCTGACTGGATAATGGCTGGGAAGGCAAATCTAAGGGAAGGGAAGTGGATCTAACACAGCAGGGATGGAATTCTGAAAGAAGAGAACAAATATCATTCGTCTCATAATACTGATAATGTTGATGTAAATATTATGTTTACCTCAGTGTTAATATGTTAGTTATGTTAAACATCAAAGATATTTCAGGTGAAGAGATTCAGACATCATATGTAGCAAATATCTATGAATTCTATAAAACTATCCTCAAAGGTCTGGCATCAAACTACTTACACTGTTAACTACTATCATGACTGTTGAGTACCATCATGAGTTATAATATTTGTACAGCCCAGATGGTGGTAGTAACCAGCAGAATGGAAAATATGCTGAGGGAAGAGAAATATATAATTAATCTTAAAACACTGACCATAACTTTATGAAATTAATGTCTTTACCTCAGTAAAAAAACAATGATCGTTCACATCAAAGATATTTCAGGTGAAGAGATTCAAACAAACATCATGTGTGGTAAATATCTTATGAATTTTATAAAACTATTTTCAAAAGTCTGACATCAAACTACTTACACTGTGAAGTTGAGTACAATCATGAGTTATACTTCTTGTGCAGTCTAGATGGTGATGGTAACCAGAATGGAAGAGTTGCTGGGGGAAGAGAAAAATATCATTAATCTCAAAATACTGACCACAACATTATGCAATGTATGTCTTTACCTCAGTAAAATATAATGGTACACATCAAAGATATTTCAGGTGAAGAGATTCATTTAGACATCATGTGTGGTAAATATTATAATAATTTCATACAAATTATCTTCTAATTTTGAGTATCTAACTGATTCAATAATGAAATTTTAGAGTAGAACCATGGACTAACATTTTTACACATGCACCTTCTACCCAGACTATCTCTGAAGGGAATCAATATTCATTAACCCATGACCTGCACCACAGTCTTTGTCACTTCACTTGACAGAATGGTTAAGGATCAACACTAATTGTGGAGGAGCCTATATTGACAGCATTTCGTTGCTGCTTTTTCAGGTAAGCAAACATCATCAATAGAGACTCCTCTTTTAATGGTGTTGTTCCTTAACTATTCTACAAAGTTAATATTTTAATTCTGTACTTGGTGTTGTGTGATGATAATTTACAACAGACTAGATGAACTCTTGACAAATGCTGGACAAAAATTTCACTTTTTATTTCAATTACAGGTTATCTTCTTAGCCACTTTCCTTTTATATGTTTACGAATTTTACTCACATATTTATATTGAAAAAGTGTGCTTTGGATGGTGGGAATATTATTTTTAGACTATACAGTATTGTAGGAGATGAGGACTAAATACATGAAGCTTGCTTTATATTTAATACCAATGTTCACAAAAGATTCAAGGACATACAGTTAGTCTAATGAATACTACTGAGAAAGTACACATGTCAAACTTTCTAAAATACTGTACACGGTTATTTATACATACCTGTAGCAAATGTATTTATAGTACAATGATGTAACTTTTACAACCTCAGTTATTTATAATATACTATTACAGTACAGTCAGTCAACATAGGTTTGAATATAAATAGGAACTCACTATTTGTAAAGCAAGGAATCCTTGATAATCATCCACCAGTTGATGGGATGAAGGGAAGGAAGGTAAATGTAAGTGAGAGGAAGTGGATGTGACACAGCAGGGATGGGACGCTGCAAACAAAGATGAATATAATTAATCTCAATATACTAACCTTAACAAAATGTTTTAAATGTCTTTACCTCAGTGTTAAAAAGCTCGATAAGTTAAACATCACAGATATTTCAGGTGAAGAGATTCTGACATCATGTGTGGCAAATATCTTATGAATTCTATCAAACTATCCTCAAAGGTCTGGCATCAAACTACTTACACTGTGATGTGAAGTACTATCATAAGATATAATTCTTGTATAATCTTTGCTCAGACCCAGGCTAGATGGTAGTAGTAACCAGTGACTTCTACCATACTCCCTCCCATTAGAGAATGGACAAGATGCTGCAGGAAAGAAATTATCATTAATCTCAAAATATTGACCATAACAAATGTGTTGTTAACGTCTTTACCTCAGTAAAAAACAATGATCGTTCACATCAAAGATATTTCAGGTGAAGAGATTCAAACAAACATCATGTGTGGTAAATATCTTATGAATTTTATAAAACTATTCTCAAAAGTCTGACATCAAACTACTTACACTGTGAAGTTGAGTACAATCATGAGTTATACTTCTTGTGCAGTCTAGATGGTGATGGTAACCAGAATGGAAGAGTTGCTGGGGGAAGAGAAAAATATCATTAATCTCAAAATACTGACCACAACATTATGTAATGTATGTCTTTACCTCAGTAAAAAATAATAGTACACATCAAAGATATTTCAGGTGAAGAGATTCATTTAGACATCATGTGTGGTAAATATTTTAATAAATTCATACAAATTATCTTCTAATTTTAGACTTAGGGTGCGAGTCAATCTGCATCTGGAAATGCATCTCCTTTTTTAAGTACAGTGGTAGTATTTCAATAATCGGTATATCACACAGTGTTGCTGCTTCATCAGACATAACTACAGAACTACCATATTAAGAGCTATATTCAAGAACACACGTGGTGCACACGATATTGTGGTACCGGTACGATGGCTCCATAGACAAAACAACAAAACCTTCGTACACGTACCATGCCATTGTCAACACTATGGACGTTCTTGAATACGGCCCTACGTTTTGTGACAATAATAAAGTAGAGGCTCCCAACAGCAGTCTTGTGTTACTTAGGTATTTATTAAAGTGACAAAGCTAATAATTCTGATCATCAAAAATCACACAAGATTCGACCATTCAGTGCTGTTAGCAAGATACCATAATTAGCCTAAAGTTTATATAGTATTTTTTTTTAAACTTTGTAAATTGAACAAAACATACCTATATAAATTAGAGTACACTGTAGACATTTTATTATAACCGTCTGCCATAATAATTTTGGTTAGTCAGTTACAGAGCAAAAACAAATCATGACTATTCAATAATTAATGTGTTTTACATCGATGCACAAACTTACATTTCATCAAAAGTGACGTCTTCGGTAAATCAACCACTTGTAGATGAGATGACGGGAATTTGGAAAGGTGGCATGTGGAAGCAGCATAATAGCGATGGAAGACTGGGAGTGAGGAAAAGAAAACAAAATTAACTGGGTATTAAAATTAAGGGTATTTTTCTGGAGTTTGTCCATAATCACTACCATCGATTCGTTTCTGTCAAATACATTTCTGAATGGTCCAAAATAGTGGGTATTGATACTAAAATATACAATATAGTGAACTCAGTACTTCTGTAAACTTCCCTGTGATATTTCGCAAAACACTAATTTGCGACGGATGTGAACAATAAATTCGTTAAAAACACACTATAAAATATTGCATTCTGAAAACCTCGAGTCGAAAACAAATTATGGACAAACGCTTGACTAATACCAATTATTCTCATTCACGAAACACCAAGTCGTAAACCATTATTATTTTCCCTACATAATTATATTTGGTATTTATTGAAAGAATTACCGTTGTGTAGCAGTGTTGCCAGATCCTGCTAGGTCCCAGTATTTTGCCCCGGTCATTTCCTGTACTTTACCATGGTTATTTCCCGGTAGTTTGCCCAAGTTAGGTCCCGGTAGTCTGATGCGGTCTAGGTTAGGTTATGTAAGGTCAGGATAATTTCAAAAGGCATTTATTGAAAGAATTACCATTTTGTAGCAGTGTTGCAAGATCCGGCTAGGTCCCAGTATTTTGCCCCAGTCATTTCCTGTACTTTACCACAGTTATTTCCCGGTAGTTTGCCCAGGTTAGGTCCCGGTAGTCTGCCCAGGTTAGGTCCCGGTAGTCTGCTGTGGTCTAGGTTAGGTTAGGTTAGGTAAGGTCAGGCCAATTTCAAATTCCCCATCATGGAAATGGAGCATTTGCAGAGGAAATGCCAAAGAAGAAAATAGTCTTAGAATGGTCTTAATTAATGGGTAATGAAAGTAAAAAAAAACGTAGGCGATAACAGTAATTCTTTCAATATTTACCTTATATTTTTAGTTATGGAACATTTCCCTTCGTCAGATCTAACAAGTTTGAGAAAGAATTATGAACTCTTGACTTGGTATAACGAAAGGATAACTCTCAATTTAGGTTAGTTCTTCTGGCGCTATATAACATCGTTGTTGCGGCGCCTAAAAATATCAATCAATCCCATAAAATTCGAGACCACGTGGGGTTATCTTCTCTTACATTTCTTCATCCATATTTAACTTTTCTTCCAATATATTTCACCAAAACCTCCCATATAATTATCAACACATCAACTAACCTTATTTTGCACCATATTGAAGGCTGGTGGCAGGTCATTTGAGGTTAATAATAGAGAAAAGTCGATTCGATTGAGTGACCCTGCCTTTACCAATGCCAACTCGTGAGAGAGAAAGAATCAACGACGTCGTCATCATCTTTGATTTTGGTTGTTGTTGCTGTTGATGTTCCTATTTCCAACGGCGCACAATTTTAATTATTTGTAGAGTTCATGGTTGTAAATGGTGTACAAGAAATGAGAAGGCCAGAGCATGCTAATAAGAGTACTAACAATTAAAAACATTTGGTGTTTTAACAGTACGTGTGTGGCTGTGCTCGCTTTGGTTATATCAAGGTTATATAAGATTTTGATGCTCTACCCCATGGCTGTTTTAATTTCCCACACATTGAGTAACTCGAGTGGAACAAGAACTCCTCATTTCCCACAACAGTTTAATGGAAGGAAAGATAATTATGTCGGCCTATGTATGCAGTTAAAGGAATGGAAGACATGAGGATAGGTAGGTAGTCGCTCTCTTTTCCCACAGCAATTAATAGAAGGGAAGATGATGGTGATGATGATGGGAAGGATGCAACGAGTGAGAGAGGGAGTGAATGAGTGCGTGGGCTGCAACGAGTGAGTGAGTGAGTGGGCTGCAATGAGTGAGTGAGTGAGTGAGTGAATGAGGGAGTGAGTGAGTTGGTGAGTGGGAGAGCTGCAACGAGTGAGTGAATAAGAAGCATGAGGGAGTAAATTAATGAGTGGGCTGCAACCAGGGAATGAGTGAGGGAGTAAGGGAGGTGAGGGAGACCACGGCTGAATCAACATGTATATCTTGTTAATGTAGGTGGTGTAGTGTTGTGGGTGTATTTACCAAGATGATGCATGGTCTCGATAACTGGCTTCCCTTCCCTAAGTTCCCTCCTTCACTCAGTCAGTCGGTCAGTTTGTGCAGCTTGGCAAGAGAAGGAGGAGGAGGAGGGGGGGGGGACGCGTGGGGGGGTTGGGGAATGGGGATAGTGGAGGGGGGATTGGTACTTCCGGCTGATCTACTCCCCATCTCTCATGCCCACTACCACCATAAATGACTCTGACTTAATGGTTTCTCTTTCTCCTTTCTCTCCCTTTCCCTTTCCTACAATTTTCTCTCTCTCTCTCTCTCTCTCTCTCTCTCTCTCTCTCTCTCTCTCTCTCTCTCTCTCTCTCAGTAGTATTGTATTTTGTTTTTATTGCCTGCACAGATATGGGAGATACTTGTTACATTAGAGCGACTTGATTCCTCCAAAGTAGCCTATGCCAGAAAATAAGACCAGATGAACACAAGGGTTTAGATGCCCCCGTGTACCCGAGTCGGTCCCTTAATTAATTCCGGCTCTTCTAAACTGTCCTTCCCATGGTCCTTCCTCTCCATTTTTTTTTATATATCCACCTTTTACCACTGTGCTCGCTGTCCCTCCTGTCTATCCCCATCTCTCTTCCTGGTGCAATGTCACTACTCTGCCTCTTCCCTTATAATAATGGTCTCTGGATCAGTAAGCTACAACTAAATTATTGTATAACACGTCCCTTCACTCATTCCCAGTTTCCTTCCCTCGTTCTCAGTTTCCTTCCCTCGTTCTCTGTTTTCGTTCCACCTATGAGGATCGACTCCCACCCATGGAGATAATAATATACTCCCACCAATACATACAAGACACTCTTAATGTGTCTCTAAAAGTTCCTTCTCTTTAGATCATCCCCCTCTTCTCTCCATCCCCCTTTCCTTCCTTCCTTGTATAACTCTTCCCTCCCACACACACACACACACACCAGCCAGAGGGCACACAGGCCAGTAATGAATAATAAATAATAATGATAACAATAATAACCTGACCCACTCCCTTTCAATAATTTTTCAGCAGTTCCTCGATCCTTTCCTACCTATTGTCTTGTTGCTTGGTGTCCCTCCTCTACTCGAGTATGTTTCACCTTTTCCCTCGTCCTATATACCTGTACATATTTTTTTCAGGCACTCTTCAACCTCTTCAATAATTTCTTCTACTGTCCCTCCTTTCTCGTTTCCTCCTCTCTATCCACGGTCTATCATCACCTTCTCCCTTCTTTAGTTCTTCTACTGTTCCTCCTTTCCTTCCTTTTCCTTCATGCTTGGTGTCCCTCCTTTCTATCACCTTCTCCCGCTTCTGTTCTTTTACTGGCCCTTTCCTCCTCTCTATCTATACACCTCCTTGTCCTGCAGAGTAAATATTTCAGACCTAAGGTGGTCATAATTATTTCTTCTTCCTCCTCAATTCTTCTACTATATCCATCCCTCCTTTCCCTCCCCTCTTCCTAGTCCCTTTTCCTCTTCTCTATCAGTCTGTCACTTTCTTCAGTTTTCAGTCTTCACTCCCAATATCCAATCCAATAACAACAAGCTATATTTGAAAAAAAAAAAAAAAAAATACTACGTACAGAGGTACTGTATATTTGACCACAACCGTTCTTATTACACAGACTATATGGGAAGAGAGGTCATTCATTATTCTGGAAGTACTGCAATGAATGGTGTACCAAGTGACTCGGTGATTAGCAAAACAACAAACCTAATAATGATAATGTTGTATTGCAGTTACATAATAGTCTTACATTTTCTATATGTTGTAAACCCTCAAAAACAACAACAGCTAAAAGCGTGTGTACCAATTCTTGTGGTCAATAGTACAGTACAAGCAATGAGCTAATAATAATAATAATAATAATAACATAATAATAGTACCCTACATTATCACCACCACCACCACCAGTTCACCAATACAACTTGTTCGTTTCGGCCGATGACTCATACACACAGTAAGGCCCAATTTTTTTCGTGACGTCAGAAAGAGAGTTGGGTTGTGCCGTGCTATATGCTATGCTATCACGTGCCACAGACAGACACACTCAATAGTTAGTTGGTTGTTTGTAGCTTGAGTTGATTGTCGAACTTTTTAACGGGATCACAACAACAAATCAAAATATTCTCTTTCTCTTCTGTCTCCATTAACCCACTCGTCTTTCTTTAATCATAGTAAAATAAGAGAGAGAATATGTGTCAGATTATTATTATTTATTATTATTAGGTAGGTTTGTTGTCTCCTTGTTGTTGTTGTTGTGTGTGTCATAAAGGAAGGAGAGAGAGAGAGAGAGAGAGAGAGAGACAAACACAGACAGTAAGTTATCGTACCTCTGTCACCCATCCGTCGCAGCAGCTCGAGGTCACCAGCTCATGACTCACCCAGATACTCCTCTCCCCCTTGTCACCCCCTCCCTCCCTAATCTACTCTCCCCAACCCCCCCTCCTCTCTCTCTCGTCTTCCCCCTCCTCCACTTCCTTCCCCATCCCTTCTCCCTCTCCCTCCTCTTTCCCCCCTCCTCCTCTCTCCTCTCTCTCTCTCTCTCTCGTCTTTCCCCTCCTCTACTTCCTTCCCCACTCCTTCTTCTCCTCCTCCACTCTCCTCTCTCTCTCTCTCTCTCGTCTTCTCCCTCCTCCACTTCCTTCCCCTCTCTTTCTCCCCCTCCCTCTCTCTCTTCTTCCCCCTCCTCTCTCCTCTTCTCCCTCCCTCCTCTCTCCTCCCTCCCTCTCCTCTTCCCCCCCTCCTCTCTCCTCCTTCCCCCCCTCCTCTCTCCTCCTTCCCCCCTTCTCCCCCTTCCTCCTACTCCTACTCCTCCCCCTCATGCCTCTCACATTTCCATCACTCAGCAATATATAAGGGGAAAGGGTAATACACTTTTTTTTTTTTTTTTTTTTTTTTTGGGGGGGGGGGTACATTAGGAGTGCCTTGATTCCTCCAAAGTATTAACCAGGAAACAAACAGAATCAAATTAACCAAAATAATGGTGATCTAGCTGTTGTTGCCTGGAATAATAATAATCAGTGTAGTTTGGAGGAATCATGCATTGCTCCACCGACACTGTACACCCAACGGCAAATGTCCTGTCATCAAATCTGCCAAATCATAAAAGTAAGTATGGAAATATAAGCTTCACAGGCTCGTAAACTAAAAAATAAGAGAGGTTTAGTCATTTACTCCGTGGTTGTGTAATTCTGTATTGGTGAAAGTGCTTGTTTAATGATTAGCCTTTAAGTTATCCTTCAAAAAGCGCTGAAGGAGGCGATAGGACATTTGCCGCCGACTGTACTATACTTTCCTTCAGTATAACAGAAGCTGCTGAATCCTTTATGAGACCTGGTGGTGGCTTTTGATTCCTCCAGACTATGCTGTGAAACAAGCTCCTCTTTTAATGTAAGTGTGTGCGTGTGTGTGTGTGTTTCGAGGCAATATTTGAAGGACTCATTTACCTCCAATTTTCTGACTCCATCACAGGGTCCCTTAATTATTCCCTCCCTATAAAGTAAATTATTTAATGAGTAGTGAGTGGAATCTTAACTGCTTATCCTCCCTATTAATTATTATAAAAGATTAATGACTTAGTTTTGCCAGTAATTTCCTTAGTGCACACACACACACACACTTTAGGCTGAATCTCTCTCTCTCTCTCTCTCTCTAAACCTCAGACTTAGAGTGAAGTAAGTTGGTAAGTGAGGCCAGCTGTTGATAGGTGACGTCATGAGAGAGAGAGAGAGAGAGAGAGAGAGAGAGAGAGAGAGAGAGAGAGGAAGTTTGCACAACATTAAATACTACAGCTGATAATGGTGGTGATGAAGGTGGTGATGGTGTTGGTGTTACGTGTGGGTGAATGGTGGTGACTGCACTTGCTGCCTCTCTCTCTCTCTCTCTCTCTCTCTCTCTCTCAGCTGGTGTTCTGTGGGTGAAAGTGTGAGAGTAGGTGTTACAATGTTGAGAGAGAGAGAGAGAGAGAGAGAGTTATTCGACCTAAAGTGTCTGAGAGAGAGAGAGAGAGAGAGAGAGAGAGAGAGAGAGAGAGAGAGAGAGAAAGAGAGAGAGAGAACTGGCATTGAAAATAAATGGGAGTAGCCTAGTTAGTTAATTTAAGGGACAACAATACACAAACTAACTATTGGTACATACATTGGAGTACCTTGATTCCTCCCAAGTATGCCAGGAAACAAACAGGACCAGATGAACAAAAATAATGATGGTGGTGGCCTGTTGTTGTTGTTGTTGTTGTCTGGAATAGTTTAGAGGAATCATGCAGTTGCTCCAGATTTACCACCAACACACATGTACTGTCCCCTTAAGGTGGTAATACTTTTTTTGGTACATTGGAGAGCCTTGCAGATTCCTCCAAAGTATGCTAGGAAACAGGACCAGAAGAGTAAAAATAATGGTGGAGATGATGGGTGGAAGGAGAGTGGGTGGGTGGATGGGTGGGTGAAGGAGAGTGTATAGTGTACCGTGGGTGGGTGGGTGGAAAGAAGGTGGATCATAGTATAGGTGGGTGGGTAGGTGAAAGAGGGTGTAGTGTACATTAGGTGGGTGGGTGGGTGGGTTTGTGAGTGGGTGGAAAGAGGGTGGAGTTTAGTGTAGGTGGGTTTGTTGGTGGGTGGAAAGAGGGTGGGTGAATAGGTGGAAAGAAGGTGGAGCATTGTGTATGTGGGTTGGTGGGTTGGTGGATAAAGGGTGTAGGTGGGTGGGTGGTGGGTGGTAAGAGGGTGGGGTGCAGTGTAGGTATGTGGGTGGAAGAGAATAGAATATATGCATACTCAGTAATAATAACATTTAGCGTCTATTCCCGTCAACAAACAGACAGAGAAACAGACAAACAGAACCATTAACATTACCCCCTTGTGTAAAATAATAACATGTAACGTCTACTCCCCCCAACAAACAGAGAAACAGACAAACAGAATCAATAACATTACCCCCTTGCCATAGATAATAAGTATTGTATAAAGTAAAGAGGAAACCTAAGCCTATCTACCCATAACTCACCCAATGAGTAATAATATATGACTCACCCACTCACTCACTCACTCACTAACTCTCACTCTTTCACTTACTCACTCTCTCACTTACTCACCCACTCACTCACTCACTTACTCTCTCACTTACTCACACACTCACTCTCTCACTTACTCACCCACTCACTCACTCACTCACTCCACCTTACTCTGATTCACCTACTCTAACACACACCACTTCCCTTAATTTCTCTATGCATTATTATTATTATTATTATTTTTTTTTTTTTTTGTCTTATATTACAGTATAGGATTTTAAGGGCCAATTAATTAAGTTGTAAGCTGCAATAATTTTCTCATGACACATCTGGTTGGTATAATAGAGCACCTTGATTCCTCCAAAGCATGCCAGCCAGAAAACAAGACCTGAAAAAAAAAAAAAAAAAAAAAAAAAAAAATTATAAATAAGTAAATAAATAAATGGAATACAATAATGGTGGTTTGTTGCTGCTTGGAATTGTTTTGAGGAATAAAAGTTGTTCAGGCTTCACTGTACTGATACCAACACCGTGTATTATGCTTCCTTCTTCACCATACCAACCAAGGATGATATCAACTAACATTTTACAAGAGTTAGGCTGACGTGATATCGGATAGTTAGTGTGCATACGTGACTGAGGTAGCCTACGGTGTGTATAAGCTACTGTGTATAGTCGTGAACAATAATAATCATCCATCCATCCACATTGGGGTGACTCATGGGTGTGAATTTGACAGCTTCCCTCTGTTCGTTAGCTGAGAAACTTTACAATAATTATAATGTAAAAATGCAGCATGTTCTAATTTACTACAAGCTCTTTTTATACTCACTATCAAAAACTTAAGGACCCTATATATATGTGATCGTGTGTGAGACAATATTGGAGGCTTCTGATTCCTCCTCATCATGCTACAAAACAATTAAGCTCTTCATAATTATATAGGTGTGTGTGTTTCGTGGCAATATGTGAAGGACTCATTTACCTTTACTTTTCTGACTGCATCACAGGGTCCCTTTTTATGAATCGTGACTGTACAGTGTAGTAGCCTGCTGGCCCTAGATATAAGATGATTTTGTAACACATATATCCTTTTAACACAGGCTCAGTAAATAAATAAATTCAAGTCTGTATGGTAATGAATAACAGAATCCTGGGAAAACATTGGGTTGTTGTTGGGTTGTTGTCTTTAATGAATGAGGGACTGAGTGTAAAATGAAGTAAGTGGGTAATGAATAAGAGAAGCCTGGGAAAACATTGGGAGATGGTCTATAATGAGGGACTGAGTGTAAAATGAAGTAAGTGGACAATGAATAACAGAAGCCTAGGAAAACATTGGGAGGTGGTCTTCAATGAGGGACTGAGTGTAAAATGTAATGATGGATAATGAATAACAGTAGCCTGGGGAAACATTGGGAGATGGTCTTTAATGAGGGACTATGTGTTAAAATGAAGTGATAGATACAGATATTAATTAGATATTTATTCAATATATAACGAGTGTCTACAGTACGTGAATGGAGGGAGTCTCTCAGGGGCTATAGTCGAGGCAGCCATGCAGAGTAAGGAAGTGAGTGAGTGAGTGAGAGTGAGTGTGTGTGTGTACGTGTGTGTGTGTTGTCGACTGGTTGCTGCTGCTGCTGCTGTGGCGTGTATTAGTCACAAGAGTCTACCCAGAAACAAGTGAATCACGAGACGTAAGAACAATAGAGTTATTTAGAGGAAGAAGTGGATTCCAGCAGTAACCACCACGAGGACACATGCACCCAACACCTATGAGTATAATACTGTACTTACTCACCTTACACATTGCACAACGGTATTAACTTAGTGGAGAGAGAGAGAATAGTTTATGTTATTTGTTGGTTATTATGTGTTATTTCTTTATAAATTAAGGATTCTTGTTATGTCCAATATTATTTTCCCTCCTACATATATTCCATTACATTAATCCCTTATTTCATATTCTAATGCCAGAAGTTTTAACATGAAAGGACCTGTAGGTTACAATTTGCACAAGAAGTCAAGAACCGAAGGGGTAGAGGGGAAAGGGAAGAGAGATACAATGGACCAATCACAGACATCAGACGCAATCAGGAGTCAACTGTCTACAGCCCTTCAGTTTTGTACTATAATATCATAGTTGGTAAAACACATAATATTGTTTTCCCAAGTATTACAATCATCCCAAAATGATAATAGACAAAACAAATCACAACCTGGGTATAAATTCAGAAAAAAAAGTCACTAAAATGCAAAGGATAGACGTAAACAAAGCGATACAAGTTTAGTTTTATTTGTAAAATATTACCTAAATACTCTGGTATAAATAAATCTGACTATGTCCTTACAATATGAATGTATGAAAGCTAGACTAGTTATAAATATTATATTGTAAATAAAGTGGTACTGTAGTATGGCAAACACAAAGGTTAATTAAAGGACCCTGTGATGTAGTCAGGAAATTGGAGGTAAACGAGTCCTTCAAATATTGCCACGAAACACACACACCTATATGGAAGGAGTTTGTTTCGTGGCATAGTCAGGAGGAATCAGAAGCTTCAATTTCTCATACACAATCGCAGGGTCCTTAATTATGGGAAGATCCTTCGGCAGGTATATTGGTGGGATACCGTGATTCTTCCAAACTGTGCCACCAAACAGACACCTTCAAAGATTCTTATAAGTGATCTTTTTCGTGGTATAGTTTGGAGGAATCAAAGACCTTCCAATTCACTAACAAGAGAATCTCCCCTTAATGAGAGATTCTTTTGAGGATAAATTGGTGGGCTACCGACTTCTCCAAACTCTGCCACGAATCAGATCCCTCATTGAAGTAACATTATGGTCAACTGTTTCGTGGCATAGTTTGGAGGAATCCGAGACCTCCCAATTCACCAACAAGAGAATCTCCCCTTAATTAACTGGTGGTGGTGGTGGGAAGGGGATTAGGCTATTGCTGTTAAATAACCTTATATATTTTGTTTATGAAATAGTATACTTTCAATACATTAGAGCGCTTTGACTGCCCCAAGTTATGTCAAGAAATGGGACACCTTAAGGGGAGCAACCGGCTGTCGGAAATTAGGAGCTTCTGATTCCTCCAAACTATGCCAGGAAACAGAATCCCTTCCTATAAGACTGCATAGATGTGTTTTATAGAGAGTTTGGAGGGATACATGTGCTCCAATTTGTCCACAGCAGGTTACTCCCCCCTTAACAAGATTAATGGTGGGGGCTGTCGTTGTTTGGAGTAGTCAGGGGGACAATCAGTGGCTCCAGATTTACCACCAACATTGTACTACCTACTGGCCCCTTTTATTTAGTCACCACCACCAGTGTCATCCTATTCTACACTCTCTTTAGTAACTCAAGCCACGGCGACTCTCTTATGACAACGGTTAACGGGGTTTTTCTATTACAAGGCATTCTTTATGGAAAACGGCACCTAACCCAATTGAACAGCACTTAACGGGACCCTGTGCATGATGTAGTTAGAATATTGGAGGTTAACGAGACCTTCAAATATCGCCACGAAACACCACCACCTATATGGAAGGAGCTTGTTTCGTGGCATAGTCAAGAGGAATCAGAAGCCTCCATTCCATACACGATTCCAGGGTCTGTAACAGGAGATTCTTTTGAGGGCAAACTAGAGGGCTACGGATTCCCCCTAACTATGCCAGAAAACAGACACACGCAATGGTAATAATAGAGGATCTGTCTCGTGGTATAGTTTGGAAGGAATTGGGGACCTTCCAATTCACCAACTAAAGAATCTGCCCTTAAACATCACTCCTACAATGCATCAGATTTAATTAAGGGAGTTCAATATGTGGACGACTTGGATGTTACTGGTTCCTCCACATTATGTCATGGAACAGCCTCTTTCATTGTGTATCCTGTTTGGTGACATGTTGTGGAGGAATCAGTTGTCTATGTAGTTAGCCATCAAACTCATGTCCCTCTTAAAAAATCCTTGTGTGTTCAAATACATTCGGGCCAAATGAATAGTAGTTATATTGCTTCCTAACAATGCTGTCGTCTTTGGTGAAGCTCTCCTAACATAGAGGTAAAGATGGGCACGAGTGACTGACTACATACATCATCTTGAAGGCAAAGTGTGTGCATATTGTGTCAACAGACTGGGTCCTTACACTACATAACATCAACAAGTATAGCTTAAGAACTGCATGGAAAAGCCTTTATGACATCACACTGCATAGAGATGAATTCTTATTATGACTCTAGAGAAATCCGTACAATGCACATTGGTGCTCCCTACCCATCCACAAACATTCCCCCACTCCAACATACATCATTATTTCAGAGGAAGAGCATGCATGAAGGCAAATGTTTTCAGTGTATTTTGCAGCTTGCACAAGAAGCAATCTTGACTTCAGAGAGTCCTGCTGGCATCTGGTGCTTGGTGGAGTGAGTGAGTGAGATGCTGAGATGGGTGGACAGCAAGTATGCATGAAGGCAGGTGATCTCAAAGTGAAACCAGCTTAGGTGGGACGGCATCGGGTGAGGAGAGGTCTGAGGATGATGAGCGTTGCTGAGTGCCACAGTTGGACGAACCGGAAACACCACTAGGTCCAGTAACGACAGGCGTGGCAAGTGGTGTGAGGCCGGTGTGGAGTGGAGTCAGTCCAGTACCACTAGTCACTGGTGTCAGTCCCGTACCGCCCTCCATCATCGACTCAAAATTCAAGCCACGGAGTCCAGCCGATGGAGTTTCAATGGGCACTCCAAGATCAGCCACAGAGGGAGTCCGCAGTGCCACCGGTGCCACATTGAGGCTGGTGGGGCGCCTTCGACGCACACCTTCGCTGGCCACCACCTTCTCACGTACACTCTCCTCTTCCTCGAACGGTTCCTCCTTCACCACCACCGGCACATCCACTCGCACCAGTGGGGGGATGATGGCCTGGGTAGCTGTGGTGACCGGTGTTGGGGCGGCAGAAACAGCAGAGGTGACAGCAGCAGAAACAGCAGTAGTGACAGCTGGGGCATTTACCAGACGGCGGCGACAGACAGCCTTGTGAGTGGCCAGCAGAAACTCGAGCTCGTCACGTTGCTGCTGCAGGAGTTGGATCTCGTTCTGCAGCTCTGACTTGCGGTCCTCGAGGTCGTCAGTTTCGTCCTGCAGCATGTTGGTTTGGTCGAGTCTCCGCTTACGACAACGAGCGGCGGCCAGTTTGTTCCGTTCGCGTCTCATCGACCGTCGGTCCTCCTCCTCCCGAGACAACTGTAACAAATGAAATATCAGACTTTTAACATGCTATACTAACATCAGCATTTTAAGAAGGAAGTATACTTTTGGTACACTGGAGCACCTTGATTCCTCCAAAGTATGCCTGCAGGAAACAGGATCAGATTAACAAACATAATAGTGGCTTGCTGTTTGGAATAGTTTGAAGGAATCAGTTGCTCCAGTTTTATCAACACTACTACCCCTTTAACATGCTAAATTTATAAGAAATACAGGGTTATCCCTCCTGCTTTGGATATCTGAATTGTTCTCAATGACAACTGAAATTTATAAACAATTAGAGGGAATGAAATCTCCATAGCACAAATCATGACAAATGCCCCAATGTGCTAACTAACATCTCCACAACTCTTTAATAAATGTCTCCTAAAGTATTATAACAAGTGTGTGATAATCTATAAATCTTGTCTACAATACACCTTATGAATTCTATAAAACTATTGTATACAAGTGTGTGATAATCTTAATTGTATTCAACTATACAAGTGTGTGAAGACAATACAATCTCCATGTCTGCAGTATAAAATCACGAGTTCTATCCAACATTACCCAACCCTAGCTAGACCTCCTCCACGTGCTAGTCTTTTCAGCTGGTGTTGTGGATGTCACTGTTGGCTTCTTGACCAGCAAACATCCGGCCTCAATGTCGGTCCTATGCTGATAACAAGAGGTCACCCCCCTACCCCCCTTACTCCAACTCCTCTCTCACTGTGTGTGTGTGTGTGTGTGTGTCCCTTCTACACACATACCCTCTTTACATCCGTCTCTCTCTTTCTTTCGGGAGGGGTGGGGGGGACAAGGGAAGGGAGAGGGGAGTGGGGGGGACACGGGAAGGGAGAGGAGAGGAGAGTAGAGGAATGGGACAGGACAGGGGAAGGGAGAGGAGAGGAGAGGAGGGGAATGGGACAGGGGAGGGGAGGGGAGGAAAATGGGACAAGGGAGGGGAAGTGGGACAGGGCAGAAGGTAAGGAAGGGTCTTATTGACTAGATCCCGTCCACTAAGAGAAATAATAATAGTAATAATAATTGTCTCTCTCAGTACTAACCCTATCATCCTTGAGTGGTCTGCGTCCGCCTGTCCTGCGAGGGGGTTGGTGTTGTTGGATCTGTGCAGGCATGGTGAGGTGGTGGGAGGTTGTGGTGGCAGCGGACGTGGTGGGCTGGGCGGCTGTGGCAGGGGAAGGGGCGTTGCGTAGGAGGACACCACCAACACCAGCTGCTGACGAAGATGATGAGGAGGAAGAAGAGGTGGATGTGTTGGCCACCTGAGTGAGTGTTCCACCTCCCCAACACTTGCTGTCCACTGAGACGAACGTGTTACCTGCATCCAACACAAAACACACATCCATTTTAATACTACTGTAATATATATATCACCATAACACCGTTAGTATGGCAGGGTTAATTTTATTCTCCTATATTATGTACAGTCACGAACATTAAATAGTATTCAGGTGTGCTTCGAATACCTAGAAACAGTAAATATATACACAATAAGATCTCCATTGAATTTCGTTAGTTGGTGAATGGGACTGTTCAAAGCTGCAACCAAAGCAACATAATTATCAGTACTCGTGACTGTACCAATGTCAACATCCTACATCTAGCCTTATAATGACCCTGACCCAGTAAAGACTGTATATATAAAGTAGCCAAATAGTTCTTTCATTCCAACACGGTTACTTATATTATTATTTTTTCATTCCACCACAATTACTGACTGACTGACTGACTGACCTGATGGGTGGACAAGTGGGGGTACGAATCCGGCCTGGTTGGTGTGTGTCTCTGGAGGCTGGACAGTGGACAACTCCAGGAAGGTCTGTTCAATGTTCCTCAGGGTGGTTGGGGTGAGGGTTGGTGTGGTACGAGTGGGAACACCGCTGTGCACACCTTCAAGCGAGTTCAGCTGCAATACAAGAAATAATATAGCTTTTAGTCGAGTCTGCAACACTGGCTAAGCTTATTATCATCCTCAAACTCACTCTAATAATAATAATAATAATAATAATAATAATAATAATAATAATAATAATAATAATAATAATAATAATGATAATAATATATAAAATATTTTAATTCAGCCTACAACACTGGATAAGCTTATATCATAGACAGTCTCACCTAAAAAATAATAATAATAATAACAACAACAACAATAATAATACAGTCTCACCCTTTCAAACACACAAATAATAATAATACACCCTTTAGCCCACCATGCAACCAACACTCGCCAAAGCTTCAACCAAAGCTGTATACTTATTAGTGCTCGTGACTGTACAACCACGATCGAAAGTCCTACGCCAGGTAAAACGAATATAGACCATTAGAGTGAATCAATTGAACCAGGATTACAGAGAGCAAGAGCTATAGGTTTGTATCATAGTTTGAGGTAGTTACATTGGAAGGTAAGGTGTTAAGGGGGTAATTCACTTTTGTTACATTGGAGTGCCATGATTCCTCCAAAGAATGCCAGGAAACAGGACCATATGAACAAAAAAAATAATGGTGTTGTTCTGTTGCATGAGAGAGTTTGGAGGAATCGGTTGCTTCAGATTTACCAACACTCTATTTCCACCTTAAAGGATTATTGGGTGTGAGTGTATTGTACCTTGGAGTAAAGTTAGTAATGGGTAGGTAAGTAGGGGTGAGGAGGTGACGTCTGTGTGTGTGTGTGTGTGTGTGTGTGTGTGTGTGTGTGTGTCAGCAAAGGGTAGGGTAGGGTAGGGTAGGGTATAGGGGGGGGGGGAAGAGCAGAGGCAAAAGATATAGGATAGGGAAGGGGAGTTACTAAGGGTTACTAAGGTATGGGATGGAAAGGGAGTGGGTGGGGAAGAACACAGGGTAGGGTATAGGGGAGGGAGGCAGCCAGCTAAAATGTAGGGTAGAAAGCAGAGGTGGTGGGGGAGGGGAAAGGGGGAAGGGGGGGACACACACACACACATTATCAAGTCAACCCCCTACTCTTATCACCACCACCACCACCGCCTTATCTCTGGTGCTGTACTATCAGAGGTTGTGTTATCACGATTGGCTCACGGACACTAACACACACACACACACAGACACACACACACACCACTTCGTATTTCATCATTTTCAGTCACGGAAGCAATACAGTTGTAGTTGTAAATCAGGAGCAACTGAATCCTCAAAATTATTCCAGGCAACTTCGGGACACCATTATTTTTGTCAATCCGGTCCTGTTTCCTGGCATACTTTGGAGGAATCAAGGCACTCCAATGTAACAAAAGTG
Organism: Petrolisthes cinctipes; assembly: GCA_033782935.1. Classification (NCBI taxonomy): domain Eukaryota; kingdom Metazoa; phylum Arthropoda; class Malacostraca; order Decapoda; family Porcellanidae; genus Petrolisthes; species Petrolisthes cinctipes. The sequence continues at coordinate 29,825 of JAWQEG010004427.1, forward strand.
AATTACCCCCTTAAGTTACATGTGGTCAGTAAAACTATCTATCCTTCTACCTATCTATAGCCAATGTCATTACTCTTAAAATAATAAAAATACCAAACAGATTACATTTCCTATAGTTACACGTGGTCAGTAAAATTATCTATCCTTCTACCTAACTATATGACACTAGTCTTAAAATAATAAAAATAAATAAAACTCGTGGCTGGCTGGGAGGGAAGGTTGTCGTGTAGGCTGTAGGGTAGGTTAGGTTAGGTTAGGTTAGGTTAGGTTAGGGTAGGGTAAGCAAGGCAAGGCTACCCCATACAGGAGAGGAACTATAGTCTGTACTGGTGCCAATCTATATACCTCGCCCATCTTGCCTTCGATACATTATTTTTATCTCAGGGTTGTTGTTGTAGTTGAGGGGGCCGAGTTGAGACCAGAGACCCCCCCATCTGCCCCCCCCCTCCCCCGCTTCCCTCCTCTTCTATACCTTTCATGCCCCCGCCCCCGCCCCGTCAAATCTCCCATAGCCCCTTTCCTCTATATATTGTCCCCTTCTATGCCCCCCTACCCCTTCTTTTCTACCTTCCATGCCCCCACTCCCTCGACCCTTTCCCCTTCTGACGCCCCCTCCCTCCTCCCCTTTCCCCTATGCATTATTATTATTATTTTTATTTTCATTATACCAGAGAGGTGATAGAACTTTAGATAGAGGTAGATAAATAGGTAGGTAGGTAGGCGGTGACGTGGGTAGATAGGCCGATATAGGTAGATATAGATAGACAGACAAATAGTAAATTGGTAGATTAGATATAGACAGACAGATATGTAGATAAACAGATAGGTAAGTAGAGGTAGATAGGTAGAGTAAGTACAGGCGGTGACAGGAAGGAAGGATGGTATGAAGAAAGGAAAGCAGGTAGGAAGGAAGGAAGGAAAGCAGGTAGGTAGGTAGGCAAGCAGGTATGTAGGTAGGTAGGAAAGTAGGTAGGAAGGCAGGTAAGCAGGTAGGAAGGAAGGAAGGAAGGTAGGTAGGAAGGAAGGAAAGCAGGTAGGTAGGTAGGCAAGTAGGTAGGTAGGTAGGCAAGTAGGTAGGTAGGTAGGTAGGTAGGTAGGTAGGTAGGTAGGTAGGTAGGTAGGTAGGTAGGTAGGTAGGTAGGTAGGTAGGTAGGTAGGCCACCCCTGACAAGCCTGGCAATCCAAAGTGCTGAGTGTGGCACTATTCCTGGACCCACAACCTCACCTCACACTGACTTCACTTCCAAAAACACATCAGTGACGTATCGTGATCCTGGTGGGTGGTGTGGTGTGGTGGGGGGTCGGGGGTGGGGGGTGGTGTGGGGGTGTAAAAAACTATGGCAAATGACGTCACTCGCTTTAAGGGGTGATTCTATTGTTGGTGAATTGGAAGGTCTGTGATTCCTCCAAACTATACCAGAAAACAGACGCCCTCAATGGTACTAATAGGGGATCTGTTTCGTGGCATAGTTTGGAGGAATCAGAGTCCTAATTCACCATCAAAATAATCCCCCCTTTAATGTTGGTGGTAAATCTGGAGCAACTGATTCCTCCAAACTCTTCCAGGCAACAACAGGACACCACCATTATTATTATTTTTTTTTTTGCATCTGGTCCTGTTTGTATTCTGGCACATTTTGGAGGAATCAATGCACTCTAATGTACCCAATGTGTATTACACCTTGAATTATGTGTAAGAGCAGAGGTGATGAAGTCTGACCTTGGCCCACCTCATAAAAAAAACTAAAAAAAAAGTATGTAAATATAACTTTATCAAGGCTTGTAATAGTGAGTGCCAGGCGAAGGTGGGTGGTTGGCACTCCATGACACACACCTGTACGAAACACACACACACACACCTGTAACACGTTGTCATATCACACACACACACACGTTGTTATATCACAAACACATGTAACACGTTGTCACGCACACACATGTAACACTTTGTCATATCACACACACACACACATGTAACAAGTTGTCATATCACACACACACACATGTAACAAGTTGTCATATCACACACACACACACACACACAAATTAATATTAGCCATTTCTATTATCGAAATCAGTTTCTAAATGACTATACTTTTGTTTTTGTTTTTTGGTTAGTTATAAAGAGCGCCTTGATGCAAAGAAATGTGACCAGAATAATGAACACAAATAATGGTGACCTGTTGTTTGGAGTAGGAGTGAGAAGAAGGAGGAAAGTGGGGGGAGGGGAAGGGAAGAGGAGGAATGAGGGGAAGGGAAGAGGAGGAATGAGGGGGAGGAAGAAGAAAGTGGGGGGAGGGAGAGAAAGGATGAAAGTAAGGGGAGGGAGAGAAAGGATGAAAGTAGAGGGGAGGAGGAGGAGGAAGAAAGGAGAGGGAGGATAGGAAGGATGAAAGTAGGAGGGAGAGGGAGGATAGGAAGGATGAAAGTAGGAGGGAGAGGGAGGATAGGAAGGATGAAAGTAGGAGGGAGAGGAAGGATGAAAGTAGAAGGAGAAAGAGGAGGAAAGTAGAGGGAAGGAGAAACAGGTGAGGTGGAGAGAAGAGTAAACCTTGTAGTGGAGGAACAGGTTAGGTAAGCTATATAGTGTGTCTGTCTCTCTCTCTCTCTCCGAAATGAATATCACACACTCACAAACACACACATGCATTATCTCTCTCTCTTTCTCTCCCTCCGAAATGAACATCACACAAACACTCACTCACTGTACTACCCCCCCCCCCCTCCTCATTAACCCCCCTCCCTCCTCCTTCCCCCCAAACACACACACACCAACAAAAACATGACCCATTGTTACTGACACTGAACCTGTCTACTCGTGTTATAATGTTAATGGAATATGCACGTGGTTATCACATTATAATCAGTGTTTGCTTTCTGATAACACCATGATAAGAGGAAGGTTTCAAAGTCCATCCAATTACTGTATAAGTTTGATGACACTACACAGAATGGTATGTGAATAAATTATGTGATTCCTATTTTTAGAAAGGAGTTATATATATTATTTATCACTTTCGTTAGTAAGTAATGGTATGTGAATATATAATGTGATCTCTATTTTTAGAAAGGTGTTATATTATTTATCACTTTCGTCGGTAAGTTAGTAATGGTGCAATTTTAGAACCGACTTAGAAATGAATTTGAACTCTTTTACAATTGACTCTGTAAGGTACCTATCTCACTTTTTTTTTTTTTTTTTAACTAACTTAGAACTGAATTTGAACTCTTTTACAATTGACTCTGTACTTATCTAAAATTATTTTACCTATTATAATATTTTTTAATTTGTTTTATATAATTATGTTTTAGAACTAGTCAATTAATTTGTTACCTGTAAGATTTTTTTTTTTTTATTTAGAACGTTAGATAATTTGGAATGGTGTAATGCAAGGGGAGATTTGGAAGGCTTCTGATTCCTCCTGACTATGCCATGAAACAAGATCCTTCATTATAGGTGTGTGTGTGTGTGTGTTTCGTGGCAACATTTTGAAGGACTCATTAATCTCCAATTTTCTGACTACATAATTGGATCCTTTGAGGGGATAGTATACTTTTTGATTCCTCCAAAGTATGCCAGAAAACACACCCAGATATATATATAGAAGAAAAATTATGGTATCCTGTTGCCTGGAATTGTTTGGAGGAATCATTTGCTCCAGATTTACCACCCAAAACAATGTACTATAAACCCCCTCAAGCCACTGGAAATAAACCTGTATACATATTTTGGCTGGTGACTGTACACTGCACCTCGGACGGACCGGGGGAATGGGGGGCGGGGGGGGGGGGGGGGGCAGATTACCACGTGGTTTGTCAGCATGTGGGAGGTGGATCTTACTTGGGCTGTTTTCTTTTTTTTCTCAAACGATTTAATTGATTGAACATAAGGATTCTTCATCACTAAACGAGGTCCAGGTCTACACACACACACACACACACACACACTCTCTCTCTCTCTCTCTCTCTCTCTCTCTCTCACTCTGTATATGTTAAAATGCTCCCCCCCCCCTTCTCTCTCTCTAACACACACACACTTTTTTTCTCTCTATCTCTCACACATACAGGAAATGCCGACCCACTTCAGATTTATATAATAGGCTCTGTTGGTTTTAATTACGGTAACTTGCAAGGCTACTGATTCCTCCAAGCGGCGCCACGAAACAGACCCCCTTTTAGTGTATCATTGAGGGCGTCTGTTTTCTGGCATAGTCTGGAGGATTCACAGACCTCCCAATTTACCAACAAGAGAATCTCCCCTTAAGGACCCTGTGATCGTGTAAGAAAAGTAAATGAAGGCTTCTGATTCCTCCTGACCATGCCACGAAACAAGCTCCTTCCATATAGGTGTGTGTGTGTGTTTCCTGGTAATATTTGAAGGACTCATTTATCTTCAATTTTCTGACTACAACACGCACGGGGTCCCTCAACACAGAGTGGACTAAAATAGGAGATGCGTCAGTGTATAAAGAGTATATTAACCACAACCACAGGGAGGGGTCAGTCAGTCAGTAAGGAGGTGTACCTGTATACTTCAACACGTGTATACAGAGCAGAAGTAAACACACACACACAATTTATATTATACCAACGACCAACACTATACCCCACCATTTAACTACACACACACATACACAAATTTTATATTAAACCAACACTACGGTACTACACACAAAAAAAAAAAAAAAAAAAAAAAAATCATATTAAAACTACTACTACTACACCCCTTTTCGGGTTATTCTATTGCAATACGAACTAATCGACAACAAACCAATTCCTCAATGTACTGTAGTTTAATTAAGGACCCTGTGATCGTGTATGAGACTTGGTGGCTTCTGAATTCCTCCTGACTATGCCACGAAACAAGCTCCTTCAATACAGGTGTGTGTGTGTGTGTGTCGTGGCAATATTTGAAGGACTCTCTAACCTCCAATTTTCTTACTATACATCACGGGGTTCCTTAATTATAGTTCCGTTGGTTGGTTGACTTTGCAAAAATATCACCTGTTTAAAATTAGATATACAGGAAATCTCTTGCATATGAAGTTTTGTGTTGTTGTTATTGATGTTGTATTTTTAAGTACACTGGAGCGCCTTGATTCCTCAAAAAAAAAAAAAAAAAAAAAAAAAAAAAAAAAAAAAAAAAGCTGATGTTGCGTTGAATAGTTTGGAGGAATCAGATGCTCCAGATTTACCACCAACACTATGTACAACCCGCAATCAAAATAGTATCCAGGCTTACTTCGAATAATCTGATCGAGTATTAGGCGAGCTCAAGCAAATATATATAAAACAGGGTAAGGGTTGTAATTGGTTCACTAGTTGGTCAAATGATTCGAAACTTCAACAAGACCTATACAAATTTTGGATTGCGAGTATACCATAATCATAATATCCCCTTTACTTAAATGCTATGAAACCACAGATCGAGGGACTATAGACAATTGACTGACCCACAAGTATAACTAACTCATTCTATCTTTGCCTGTAGTTTCTCCTGCCGCGGTAACACACACACACACACACACACTAGACGTAACCAAGGTCGGTGACCCCAACTTTGCCTTGTGTAGACTAAATATAAACACCATTTTCTAAGTTACTTTAGGTGTGTACTTTCGCACACTAAATTTTCTTCCATGGAATGTCTTTATTATCATCATCATCAACATCCAATAACGGAGGAAACTATAAACAAATAAAAATGATATATTTGGGTGTGGACTAAGTTACTATAAACACATCTTCTCCAAGTTACTACATAATAGGCTACACGTGCAACTTGGGCAAAATGTTTTCTCTTTTCCTTTTCCATTTAGTGCACTAATTTCTATCACCATCAAAATAAAGGAAACAAGAAATAAAAAACAATAAAACAGGCTCAGAGCGAACACCATCAAACGCAATAATAATAATAATAATAATACAATAATAATAATAATAATAATATGGTTTGAGCTTGCCTGTTTGTTTGTTTATGTTTGTACCTGTTGTGGGTGCAGCTGGTTGTAGTGGTGGTGAGAGTGATGATGATGATGTTGTTGTTGTTGGTAATGGTATGGATGTTGTTGTTGTTGGTCTTGGTTACTGTTGTTGTTGTTGTTGTTGTTGTTGTTGATGTTGTTGGTGGTGGTGGTGGTGGTGCTGGTATGGTCCTCCTATGTCCTCGCATGAACTAACAGGGTAAGGCGTATGCCAAGAATTCATCTTTCGGACATTATTGACTAGTTTTGAGTTTGAGGCGACGAGAAGAGACAAGCAAACGAAATTTATATATATATATATACGCTTTCGTGTGGGTGAGAGCAAGAGGTATTATAGAACTTGGGTGAGAGTAAAGGGTTCTATTCTATTCGCACTATTGTTGTTATTCACTTTGGTAATCAGTCACAGGGTAAAAGAAAGCCAAGTGGTAGATAGAGTCAGTGAGGCACCGCAACGTGTTATCACCTCATCGCCTCCTGACACACTGAAACACTACCACTCACTCTGCACTCCTAGTCACTCACTTCACTCGTAGTTGTAGTCGTCGTACACCCATGCCACCACCACTGACCTTCACGCCACCACCACCAAAGCGCATGCGCCTCACATCCCGTTTTCTATAGTATACCATATTAATTCCGCGTATTTCATAACACTTCAGCGTAACCCAACTCAGGATTCGAGGAACGTGCGGGGTGATGCATACAACGGGTGAGTCACGGTAGGATTTCTCCATCAGTGTTGTGAGTGAGTGAGTGTGCGTCTAGCTGGACACGTCACCCACGACAAAACACACTCACTTTTTGTCCTAATACGGGGGAGGAGAAGAGTCAAAATATGGGGAGTACGGAGTTCCTTCCTGGCTTGCTGACTGGCTTACCACGTACATGGGTGTGTGTGTGTGTGTGTGTATTAGGCTATTCCCTCCAACACACACCACCATAATGGGAGAACTGTAGGCTTGGGTACATACCTTCCTTCCTTCCTCTTAGTTTCATTCACAAATCTAGCACCACCACCGCCACCACCACCACATAATGTTTCGACGCAGTGAACACTATGGTGAAGAAATTGGGTGCCTCTGTAAACTACTTGACCCCCTTTACCCCCACCACACCCTCACATGGTTAATTTATGAATAAAATTATCTAACCCTTCAGCTGCTACTGTAAAAATACGACTATATCATAATTACAAAATCCCAATAATAATAATAATAAAAAAAATCGACTATACCCCATTTACAACATCCCAAAATAAAAAAATACGACTGTACCACATTTACAACATCCCAAAATTAAATTACAACATCCCCATATCCAAAAGTACGTAAACATAAATTGGAAAAAAATGAGAAAAAAGATGGATGGTATGATATTGTGTATGTTTGTTTACATTTGAGCACACATGTAGTTCACTAGAAATTATTTGAAGACTTATTACAAGGCGGGTACACTTTCATTAATTAACACCGAGTATGTAGTGTACAGTCACGAGACATAATAGATAAGACAGTATGCAGGTCTGTTGAGAATAGATTTCAATCCACCTACCAAGAACACACACACACACACACACACACACACACACACTTCAAAGATAATGGGTGACAGACCAGTAGTATTTTCTTCTTCTCTTAATAACAATAATAATAATAATAATAATAATAGCAATAATTAAAAAAATACACACATACATACATACACACACACTTTTCTTGTACCAACTTCCTGACATTGGGAGGTTAATTCAGATAGGCAGGCTAACAACAACAACAACAACAACAACAATAATAATAATAATGTGTGTAATTCCTCCAAACTATGCCATGAAACAGATCCCCTATTAGTAGCATTGAGGCGTCTGTTTTCTGGTATAGTTAGGAGGAATCAGCTGAGACCTTCCAATTTACCAACAATAGAATCTCCCCTTTTAATTAAGACACAAAAAAGAAAGAGATGGACGCAGAAACAAAAATATAAGGTGAGGTAAGGCGCATGAGTAGAGAGAAAAGTCACTGTGTGTGTGTGTGTGTCCCTTACCCCCCCCCCCCTCTTTTATTTTGGAGGTGGCGCCCGTCTGTCACCGTGGTTTTAGTACCTGACGTGAGAGAGAGAGAGAGAGAGAGAGAGAGAGGAGAGAGAGAGATGAGAAGAGAGAGAAGAGAGAGAGAGAGAGAGAGAGAGAGAGAGAGAGAGAGAGAGAGAGAGAGAGAGAGGAGAAAAAATGTGTGAGAGAGTGTGTCATGTTTTGTATACTGGGGTAGGAATATTATAGAAGGAGATTAATAATTATACAGTACACTTTATTACAATCCACTACAGGACTATAGGCTATACTTTTGGTACACTGGAGCGTCTTGATTCCTCCAAAGTATGCCAGGGAACAGCAGATGAACAAAAATAACGGTGGTCTGTTGTAGCAAGGAATAGTTTGGAAGAATCAATTACTCCAGATTATTTACCACCAACACTGTACTGAAATAACCCCGATAATTTAGAACCCTGTACAGATCGTGTATATGAGACCTGGTGGCTTCTGATTCTCCCGACTATGCCACGAAACACTGGAATTATTAAGGGGGTGCGGATATAGGGGACAGGCTTGGGGGGGGGACTGTGGGGGTGCGGGAATAGAGGGGCAGGCTTGGGGTGGGTAGAAGAAAGCCTGTCCC